>JADDOH010003455.1:0-19059 GCA_016648135.1 Agrypnia vestita | reverse complement strand
GAATGGGGTAATTAACAATACTCAATATCGTAATGGAAAGGTTAAATGTTAGTATTACGTTTACGTAGAGAGAGAAATCCTTTCAAATTACTTGAGCACTTAACCAATACTACGGTTTTTAGCACTCTTCATACATATAAATAAAAATATTTTTTTCAGTCATACACCATTAATGAATTGATGAAAAATCTTTGTAAATTTTGGATATAAAAAAAATGCGTAAACCATCGCGCGCCACCAATGCAATGTGTCTATTTATATAGAGAGGTATACAAGGTACTTTGGAAAACATTAATAACCTCGCAGGACTATATTCTTGCCTTGATTATGAATCGCTAATGTTCAAGCTATTATGACTTAATATCAATAGTTATGGACATATGCGACATCAAAGTTTGCATTTTTTTCAATATTTCTGACTTATTTTTTGTAAAACGTTGGACTATTATCACAGTTACTTATATCGAATATGAAAAATTCATTCCTTTTAAAACAAGTCAAATAAACTAATAAAAACCTTATAATTCCAATTGGAAAATATTACAATTGGACATTTTTCACTGTTTTTATAGGTAATTTTATATAACTTGTATTGAAACAATAAATTTTTCATAATCGATATAAGTTACTGTAATGATAGTCCAACGTTTAACAAAAAAAAGTCAGAAATATTGAAAAAAAAATGCAAACTTTGATGTCGCGTATCTCTATAACTATTGATATAAGGTCATAAATAGCTTGAAAATTTTCGACTCACAATCAAGACAGGAATGTAGTCCTGCGAGGTTATAAATGTTTTCCAAATAACCCTGTATAGGTACTGAAGAAAGATTGCCATATATTAATATCCAACTAAATGTAATTTTTTTTCACAAAATAGCAATACGAACTAGAATAATAATAACAGTATAATGTTCAGTCGCGAAACTTATCTCTTATTGTTTAAATTTTTTTAACTCTGGTCCAAATACGAGTTTTTTCTCTCTTATTCTGCACAAAATGCTAGGTGTTTTTATATATATTTTTTCATTTAACTTGAAACAAAAATGCTTAGCATTAAAGTAATATCATAATGTATTGAACGTTTGTGCGTAGTAATTTAGAATACGCTTCACAGATCAGGAATCCTGCGTAAAATGTGCAAATATCACGAATCGAAAATATACAATAAAAATTTATCAAATACATGTCGTATCGGCTGAAATTAAACTTTACACGAGAGCAATACCTTGAAATATGCCAAAAAAACATCACCTACCTCTGCAAAAACGTCGTGAAATAGCAGACCTAATTTTCTTGCTAAAAATATGCTCAATAGATTGTCCCGAATTATTATTCAAACTCTTGATCAACATTCCTCCTAAAGTTCTAAGAGCCAACCCTATTCTTTTTACTCCTCGTGTTTCTTCTAACTACAGGCAAAACTCATACTTGTGGCGAACTTGCAACAAATTTAATACACTCACAAAAAAGTATAAGTGAGATCTATTTCAAAATAAGCCTACTAATGTACGACGCTTGCTTTCCGATCCATTCTTCAAATAAAATATATGTTATTATTTTCCACTAAATTAATTACATATCGTTTCATCAACATACTATATCTATATATATGTGTATAGGAGAGGGGGAACGGAACAGAAAAACCGGGGAGGGGCGGGCGGGGGGGGCCAAAGGCGCGGGGGGGGGGCGGAAGCAGGGAAGCGGGGGGGGGCCATAAAGAAAAGGAGAAAGAGAAAGAGAAAGAAAAAGAGAAAAGGAAAGAGAAAGCGAAGGAAAAGAAAAAGAAACAGAAAAAGAAACGGAAACGAGAAAGAGAAGAGAAGAGAAGAGAAAGAGAAAAGAAAGAGAAAGAGACGGAAAGAGAAAGACAAAAGAGAAGGAACAAGAGAAAGAAAAGGAGAAAGGA
The DNA here is from genome assembly GCA_016648135.1 of Agrypnia vestita. Taxonomy (NCBI): domain Eukaryota; kingdom Metazoa; phylum Arthropoda; class Insecta; order Trichoptera; family Phryganeidae; genus Agrypnia; species Agrypnia vestita. The sequence goes on along the minus strand of JADDOH010003455.1, from coordinate 17,150 downwards.
AGAGAAAGATAAAAGAAGAGAAAGAGAAGAGAAGGAGAAAAGAGAAAGAGAAAGAGACAAGAGAAGAGAAAGAGAAAGAGAAAGAGAAAGAGAAAGAGAAGAGAAAGAGAAACGATGAAAGAGAAAGCGAAAGAGAAGAGAACGAGAAAGAGAAAGCGAAAAGAGAAAGAGGGAAAGAGGAAAGAGAAAGAGAGCAGATGAAAGAGAAAGAGAAATAGAAAGATAAATAGAAAGAGAAGAGAAGAGAAGAGAAAGAGAAAAGTATAAATTAGAAAGAAAAGAGAAGAGAAAGAGAAAGAGAAATAGAAAGAGAAAGAGAAAAGGAAAGATGAAGAGAGAAAAGAGAAAGAGAGAGATAAAGAGAAAGGAGACAGATAAAGAGAGCAAGGAGAACGAGAATAGAAATGAGAAAGAGAAATAGAAAATAGAAAGTAAAGAGTAAAGATAAAGTGAGGAAATAGAAATGATGAAATATAAGAGAAAGTAGAAATATGAAAAAGGAAAGAGAAAGATAAATATAAAGAGAATAGAAAGAGAATCTAATATAAATATACATTATAAATAGAAAAGATAAATAGAAATAAAATTACTAATTAACATGAACATGAATATAAAATAAATATAAATTAAAATAAATATCAATATAAATATAAATATAAATATAAATATAAATATAAATATAAATAATACACCAGAGCTCCCGCAGGGCCTAGCAACAAGCAATCGGCAATAGCCGGATATTCTTTGCAAGGTACATGTGCATTTTGGTTAATTTATTTCCGCATTATACGTAAATATTATTGTCATTAAAGTCATCAAAGGATCCGGATTTCGAGCGTTATTGAAGCAACACTGCACGATATTTAGCATTAAGAGTTTGAGTAAGCGTGTGGAACATTACTATCGAGGTCGAGTTTCTACGAACTGGGCCAAGCGACCGCCTGCGCGCGCCAGCCGCAGCAGTGAAAGTTGCTTCAGCCCAGACTGCACGAGAGTTATTCACTTGAGGTATTACTCTGCGCAGTTATTATTATTTCGGTATTTGCTCGTTACTTCAAACACTGCTAACTCAATTAAATTCACCTGGTCAAACTTGATTTGATTTTATCGAGGATTTTTTGCTTCTATCTTAAAAAAATGTTGCATTGCAGAAATAAATAAATTTTATAATACGGCACAGAACAACAATGAGCTCTGTACTCTGTTTAAGGAGCCAAACGTCACAACATTTATATAACAGGAAAGAATAATAGGGAGAATGTCCGAGCATCAAGCACCAATGTCCCTGCTGAACTCGAAGACGATAGGGCGAAGGAGCTTAGGAAGGCCAAAATTAAGATGGAGTGACAACGTCCTCAAAGACATCTCTGCCTTAGAGCTTCGGAACTGGAGAGAGCTGGCACTAGACCGAGATGAGTGGAGGAAGTGGACTATTGAGAAAGCCAAGACCCACCAAGGTTTGTAGTGTCAAGAGTGATGATACGGCACAGAAGTACCTTTTACATAATAATATATACCTACAAGAAATCCAAAGAGTAGAACAGCAAAAAATTACAGATAGTATAGATAGTTGTTTAAAATATAACAGGAATTTAAAAAAAGGAGATGTGAAGTATATACAAGGTTAAACAAGTAGGTATAATAATTAACTTGTGATTGCATTATGAATTCAGGATGGCAGGGTGTAGAGCTTTTAGTAGCGAATCTTTATATTGTTCTAAACTGGAATTAAAAATATCAGAGATATGCGCATAGGTGTTATGGTGAAAACCAGCTATGGACCGTCAAAAACGACACACTTTTTGAAGTTATACATCCTTTGGCGCATTTTGCATATTTTTTTAATTGTAACGGAAGTTGCGCACGCAGCACGTAACGGAATTGCGATACCAGAACTAACGATGCCATGTTGAATTCTTGTCAGCTATCAGATTCTGTTTACGTGCTTTTCATGAATGTTTAGATGGTTTTTTAAGAAAGTTATTGTTTGTCACTTTTTAGTCAGTTCACAAATTACTTATTGCCAAAACGACGTAACTGTCAGATATTCGTTTGCAAAACAAAAAACACATTCATTTATTTGAGATTCGATGCGGCTGTCCAAGACGTATACTTTGGAAACTTTTGAATGCGGAACCATTTCAGGCCGAATATCGATAAAACATAAATGTGCGTAATACATGTTTTTATAAAAGGAACAACGTCTCAATAATGATGCCGTGTTTAGTTCTTGTCAGCTGTCAAATTCTTTTTACATGCGAGCTCACGAATGTTTCGATCGTTTTTAAGGAATTGTAGAAGAATTCTACTGCGTGTACATGTTTTATCATGAAAATCAATCTAAAATGTTAAAAATTTTCTTTTTACGTTACGTACGTCTTTGTTAATCCAAATGACCTGTGATCTATATTTTCTGAAATTGTACCTAATTTGCTTCCTAGTTTTTCAAAAAATGCAAATTAAAATTTACGTAGAATAGTTTCGTTAACGTCGTTTTGGTCGCGAGTTTAGGCTGTGAGAACAGCACCATCTTGCGTAGCGTGAAAGCATTAGTGAAGGATTATTAGACGGAGAATTATACATTTTAACAATATCTACAGATTTATATTGACGGTCTTTACGTTAACTACGACATCTGCAAAGAAGCAATTTTACAGGGGAGCTGTTTGAAATTTGGCTCAACGCTTATATCATACCTATATTTCATTATAAGTTTATTTAACGGGGAAGAGTATTTACCATGTATTGGTAAAAAAGGTCTTTTTTTTAGTAAATGTCTACAAGGGTACCGCCCATTTATACGATTTAAGAATATGATATTTTTTTATTTTACTTTTTACAGAGAATTGAAAATATTAAGACATATCTGTAACAGAAAGGATACAAGTGATCTTATGTCATCCATATATTTTAATTTGCTAACTGCGGGCGTTTAGTATATGAGATTAATAGATAAATTTTTGTTTAAAAATTAATTCATTAAAAGAATTACAGTTCATTTTATAATGATGTCGTAATGACATCAGCCCTGATAATGGACCCTGCAATGGGATCCGAAACGTCGGTCAGAGAGGTCACATACACAAGGCAGAATATTCCAAAAAACTCTACACAGAAGATTATGAACGGCCACGGAAACCTGAGAACATTTTTAAGAAATTTGAAAATTTGTAATCTCTAAAGCTGCTCGGCTGTGGTAACGTAATTATTTTAATTACTTTTTTACAATTTCACAACAATATTCTGATTTGATATTTGACGAAACCTAGGACGGGTTCTGTTTCTGACGGGTCCAGTTTTGCAATATTTTTAGAAATACTAGTATTTGAAGCAGTCGTACCGTGGATCAAGATTTTAAATGATTATTTAAAATGAAATGATCAAACGAGAATAACTACACATCTAATGACTTATTGAAAATATTGAGAAATATTGGTCATTAGATTTATTATTTTACTTATTTTTTCCAGAACTGCACACAAATCAATTAGGCATACGAATTAGCTGCATTTGATAGAGTATTTCATTTCCTAGTGTTGATATATGTATGTTTAAACTTTCTCCTGCACGCCGTAAATGCCGGCTTAGCTTTGTTTATGCCTAAAGTAACTTATTTATTTTATTTACATTTGTCACATTAAATAACGATTCATATATTGAAAATGTGTCTCTAAATTATCTCATTAGAATTACATTTAGAATATTAAAGCAATACTGTTTCAAATTTATTAATTAAATTTTAATTTTTAATTATATTAGGTCCTTACATATGAAATTGGCGTTTTGCCGTACTGGCAAATTTGATCTCTAATATCTTCTCTTTGGTTAGGAATTCCAAATCCAAATTTATACAGCTATTTACTCATGTATTTGTGTTTTGAAAATTATAATTCATTTGTTTTTTCCTCAATTGTTTTTTTCTTTGCGTCACTCAGTATACAAAATGAAAAACTTGAAATATCGCGTTATTTAAGAGTACGAGTTCCACCGTGGCACCAGTGCTGCAGAAACGGCTCGAAGGATTAATGATGTGTATGGCGACGGTGCCGCAAAAGAAAATACAGTGCGTTTTTGGTTCCAACGTTTTCGTTCTGGAAATTTCGACCTGCAGAACAAGCCCCGTGGATGGCCGGAGACCAAAGTTGACAATGAAGAATTGAAGGCTATTGTGGAAGCGGATCCATCGCAAACCACATCCGAGTTAGCTGCAGGCTGCGATGTTAGTGATAAAACTGTTTTAATCCACTTGAAGCAAATTGGTAAGGTGAAAAAACTTGAAAGGTGGGTACCTCACGAATTGAGTGAAGCAAATCAACAAACGCGCGTTGACTGGTGCGTTGCATTACTCAACCGGCACAATAATGAAGGATTTTAAATCGAATCATTACCTGTGATTGAAAAGTTGGATCTGTACGATATCGGAAGCGCCTAAGCAATGGGCTGAACCCTGCCGAACCAGCCAAACCATGCCCAAGCGAAAATTGAGTGAAGCAAATCAACAAACGCGCGTTGACTGCTGCGTTGCATAACTCAACCGGCACAATAATGAAGGGAATTTAAATCGAATCATTACCTGTGATGAAAAGTGGATCCTGTACGATAATCGGAAGCGCTCATCGCAATGGCTGAACCCTGCCGAACCAGCCAAACCATGCCCCAAGCGAAAATTGACTCCAAAAAAGTTACTTGTGAGCGTTTGGTGGACTAGTGCTGGTGTCGTTCACTACAGCTTTCTTAAATCTGGCCAGACGATTACGGCAGAGGTCTATTGTCAGCAACTGCAAACCATGATGGAAAAGCTAGCTGCTAAACAACCGAGGCTGGTTAATCGCTCTAGGCCACTGCTGCTTCATGATAACGCTAGACCACACACTGCACAACAGACGGCTACCAAATTAAAGGAGCTTCAATTGGAATGTCTAAGACATCCACCGTACTCTCCGGACCTTGCCCCAACAGATTACCATTTTTTTCGAAATTTGGATAACTTCTTGCAAAGGAAAAAATTCAACTCCGATGGGGCAGTCCAAACCGCCTTCAAAGATTTTATTGATTCCCGTCCGAATTGTTTTTTTAGTAAAGGGATCGATGAACTACCTATGAGATGGCAAAAGTGCATAGATAGCAATGGTACATACTTTGATTAAATAAATATATTATAATAAAAAATAATCGGCTTTATGTTCCTCCCATACTAAACGTCAATTTCATATGTAAGGACCTAATATTTTAATAAATTCATAACAACATAAAACACTCTAAAAAATATATACCTACATTATTTATTTTTAACGAATTAATTAATTTTAATTTCATATAAAATAATTTTTCATTTTAAAATAGAGAAGCGAATACGAAATCCGTGTCACATCAATATTATTACTATTTTTAACTAACTAACTCACTTTCCATCGCGCCGTTTCTCCGCAGGGGTAGGCAAAGAAGATTGAACGTCACACTTTTCTATCCTGGCACACCACTTTTGCTTCGGCCACATTCATACATCTTCTTCTAGTTCTAATTCTGCAGTTGTTGCGGCTTTAAACGGGGCCATCCTCAAATACTTGTAGTATCTGATCATGCCAGGTCTTTCTTCCTGTTGCCTTCAACACTCATATATTTTCTTAACCATCCTTTCCTCGTTCATACGTTCCACATGACCAAACCATCTCAGCACTGCTTTCTTTATTCTATCTACCACACTACAGCCAGCATTGCATTCACTTCTAATTTGTTCATTCCTCACTCTATCGACCAAGATTTTCGACACAAGCGTCTTGGTGACCGCATTTCCACCACATTGAGTCTACTTTCATTTCCTCTTTTGACAATTCCAGGCTTCACTTCCATACATCCATTCATCAGGGTTGGCACTAGAACGCCATTATGTACCGCTGGTCTTGCTTTCTTTGACAGATTCTTTTTGGCCATAATTGCATTCAGAGCACCATTAACTTTGTTTCCCGCAGTCACTTTCCTTTCGATATCATTCTCAAGCCTAATGCTTTTGCTATAGAAATAAGACTAACTTGGTGATGTGGAGTGAGATACGAACCCGCGACCTTTGGATCACGAGGCAAATGTCCTAACCACAAGACCAACAAGCTACTCTTCTTTACTTAAGATACTTCCTTACGCCGTTGGACTGGTCCATCTGAAACTGGTCGACATTAAAAATACAACCTTATGGATTAGTAATATGGTCCCCAGTTTCAGCAGTTCCCAGCTTTCCGGTTCGTATCGAAAAAGGTTTTCGGTTCTAGCTGACAAAATTCCCAAAGTTTTGACTTTTGGAATCACTGATATTGTGAATGATTTATTAATAAATATTTTTAGCCTTTTTCTTCAAAATTCTTCAGATGTTATAGGAAATATTACATCGGTGATTTTTATACTTTGTGTTTTATGGGGTATTATGCATTGTTTGATGATGATGAACCCTGCAATGGGATCCAAAACATCAGCCAGAAAGGTCATAAAAACACGGCATAAACCCCAGAAAACACAAATCAGAAGATTCTGGACGGCCGTGAAAACCTAAGAACATCTTTGATTTTGCATGCTCATACAATGATAATATAATTATGTAATTCATCTTTCTTAACTTTTTACTCCCTTTCTTTTAACTCGTAGCGTCTGCGGTTTGTTGTCTGAAGGAAAAACTTTGGATCGATTTTTAACCCTTTTCCCGTGATGCAATCTTTGCAGACAGACTCGTGGCGACGATAAAAATGATCTAACAAATTTAAGTTTAAAAAATTTAATAATTATAATATAATTTTGGATTTTTCAAAATTATAATGGTTTTTTCAAATTTGAATCAATACAAATTAGTAATTAGCCCGACGCGTGCAGTCAACCACGAAACCTGATTCAATGAGAAAGGGAGTATAATAAAAACTTGGTTTTTATGGATCAGTTTTTTTCTCTTCCACATTATTTTTAAGCATATTGTCGAAAATAATGTTGTTATTATTTCTGTGAGAGTAGCCATTAATTAAAAAGTTAATTAAAGTTGTGTTGTCGTTAAAGGCATTGCTGTATTATTCTGATACACCAAGGCTCTGGAAAATCACCACTAACAATAATAAATAATGCCAAGAATGCTTGAGAAAGCCAATATAACAAAACATTGAAGTCATCATCGTTTGACGATAACTTCGATTGGTTGGCCACATAGTTAAAATGCGAAACCCGACTACTAAATAGACTGCATTTTTAGCTATCCCAGGGAAAATAGTACAGTTACCAAAGGGAAAAGCTAAAATAGTAATGTTAACTAACACTAAAAAAGCATGAAAAGACTTGCTGAAAGCAAACACTAAGAGCGAGACCGGAAATTATTAAATTATTTGCTGGGAAAAGGCCGTATTGGAAGGCAATGGTGCACAGTGGAACCCAATACTTTGAAATGGAACACGGCGCATTGACGGCGCACTGCACTCAAGGAAGAAAGCGAGAAGAGAAAAAAGAGTAAACACGACACAGAAACCAGCTGCTGCCTGTCCATGCCCAAGATACTCCGGAATTTATGGATCCAGTATTAGATTCTTCAGTCTCCCGAGGATTCACAATCGTGGGATAAGGTTTTCTTAGGGTAAAATTTGAGATATACCATTAATGATAGTATTATTCTGTTGAAAATTGGTAGAAAATCTTTTATCACGAGCTTAATTTCTTTTTACTTTAAATTTAATTTCTTCAAAAAGAGCAAAATGATTTTGTGGTGACATTACTAGTATAATTAGTAAAAATATACTTTATAATTTATAGAAACTTATTTTATTTTTATTATCTTATACTTACTTTTACTTACTCTCTCATTTTATATTATAAGGTAATTAGTACAACATAAAATTACTGTAATAGGTTTTGTAACCGTTGAAATAAATAAATAAATCCCATATATCAACACGAGGAAATGAAATATACTCTCAAATGCAGTTAATTCGTATACCTAATTGATTTTTGTGCAATCAGTTCTGGAAAAAATAAGTAAAATAATTATTCGAATGGACAATATTTATATATTTGTTATCCTGATGAAGAAGCCATTGGCTTAAAAACATGTTGAATTTTTTTCAATAAAAAAGTTGTGTATACAAAGTTAATTTCTATAAATTATAATTATAATGTCACCACAAAATAATTTTGCTGTTTTTGAAGAAGAAAATATACTTCGTTTTCATCACTTATTTATTGAAAATATCATCATGTTTCGGGGCCAATAGTCCAATTAATTATGTTAAATTTACAGTTTTTAAATACACAATTTATTAAATATATACGAAAGTTTTAAATCACCTAAAATCCAGAAAAAGTTAATGATTGTTATATTAAATTATAAATTGTATAAGTCCCCCTGTATCAAGCCTCCTCTTAATCAATTCTGAATGCTAGCAAATGATTGATATTTTAAGACTGTATTATATTTAATATTGATTTTAGTATTGCTCTGGATATTAGTAATTCTTGCTTTTTTTTCTTAATATGTTGTTCACAAGAATTGATAATTTTCAATTATTATTAATAATTTCGAAACCTGTATAAATTTAAACCAACAATTCTTCAAGATCTTGTTCCTTACAATTACCGAATCTTATTCCTTGAGAGCTCATTTGAGCTATCGTCAGAGAAGAACCCCTTTTGCTTGGGGTACCTACGTAACATCACGCCACTCAACATCTAAAAGTTACATAGGTACGAGTACATTATTATTTTATTTTTTAAAAAACAGAAGGTGTTCATTGCATAGAACTCCATTATTAATGAATACATTAATAAATAATCAAACACGCTGTATTTTAATTTTTCCATTTTAGTGGACGACCAAATTTTCAAAACAAGAAAAAGCTTTGTGGCTTCAAATTATATTAAAATTTAAAATAAAATTAAATGTTTGTTTTAAACTTATTTCTATATATTTATTACATACATTTATACCACTTATTACTATATATTTATCAACTAGTTTTGGTTGGTCTCAACCTTCATCTGGACATTATAATATAGACTAATAATTTGACGATTGTTTCGGCTTCAATTGATAATGGCTTAGATAGCCGAAATGATAATATGTTTATTTGTAAAATTAAAGAACTAAAAAAATCGTATGTGATTTTAATAGTATTGATTACGATTTAAATGCCGTCTACATGTCGACAAAATATATATTATATGCCCAGTAACGCGATGGCCATATAAATAAAATATACGTTTCATAAAAAACAGGCACATCACATGTGACCATTTCTTCGGTAACATTCATTCAAATAACACGTGTAACTTTTCCGCCGTGTTGCATACTAAACTTTGGTCTAACCTGAATTTCTTGATCATTTGCATGTCGGAGCTGCGGACTACTTCTGTGACTGATTTACTTAGGAATAAAGCGCACTTCTTGACTGCATTAACACCGTGTGACGAGGGAAAGATGCATTTGCAGATGTGCATAATAAGCATGCATTATAAGCATTATAAGAAATGCAAATTCAGCCCATTCATTTGAATGTGTATTTACATTGATAATATGTTTCAATAAAGATGTTTACTGTCAACGGATTTATGTAAGGCAATTTCACGATATGATTTTCATAATTCAAAGCGTGCGTGTTTGTGAAAATATTTATGCAGGCAGATAGTGTATTAATTTAATTCATGTTAAGTGACTTTGTCACTTAATAAGATAATTAATAAATCGTTAATTAATTTCCAGTGTTTTCATTTGTCTCCCGCAGTTACGACCCGCGACAATACATTTAATTTTAAAACAATTTTTTTTATGACAAAATTAAGAATCGTTGATTTTCGTATTAATTGTCGATTGTCTATTTTGCGTGCCTAGATAACTGATACCAATGATTTTTATTTATTGTACTAGATATTTATGACATAAAGATCACAAAAATATTATAAGGTAGGTACTTACATTCAAATCATATACTGTCTCAAAATAAATAATATATTAATTTACACAAACTAAAGAAATACCAGATGAAAACTGTATTATTTCATAACTAATGTTGGAAGATGTGAGTATTCGTATGTATGTTCAATTTAATATCTCCTAAGGATAGATCGCAAGATGAAACTTTGTATGCAGCCTCCGGTAAAACAAAGGAGTTTCCATCTGAGAATTATATGAGCAATTAATTTAATTAATGTCAGTTCTGACTTATTATATATTCTTCAGGAAACATTTTATCATCTTCATGGAATCTTTAAAATCTTCATGGAAACATTTAAATATAATAATTTCGTCGACTGTTTGTCTGCCCTTTCATAATTTCGTTCGAATTCATGGCTTAAAAAACAAATTAAACAGCCAGAGATAGGGCTTGAACCGTGGACCAACAAACCCTAACTAGCCGGTAAAAAATATAGGACAAATAGGACTTGGCAAAGACGCGAACCATTTCTTATTCCGCCCAGTACAATCGCCAGGGTCTTAAATAGTACCAATAACTGACGGCAGGGAAAATATAAAAATATGTTCAAAGTCGTTATTACTATTTAATAGATGTCGGCTATAGTTTTATTTTAACGTCACTAATGACGGGGGAAGTTTACAGAGGTAAATAAATAAATAATTGAAAAAGGAGGTTCGGTCATAGCGAAAAAATCTACCCACGCCTTAAATATACACCTAAACCGCAGTCAAAGTATTAATTCTTGCATAATAGATCTAAAAGGAATATATTTTTTACAATAGATATTGTTAGATTCTCCCAGATTTAGCTGGGAGAGATTACAGGAAAATGTGCGAATATAGGTCATAACTGGTAAACATGTACGGAAGCAACACTAGATACTGGAATACAGAAACTCCGTGTCAAGTCTTTGGACCCACGATCCTAGTAGGACAATGGGATGAAAATTATAATAATAAAATTTATTTTATTTCGAATATTTAAATTATGTCCAAATTTTTCAGGAACAGAATACTAGACGTCATAAGCCTTCGTCTCTATGAGACACTACGAGTATAATTATGAATTTTTTGCATCAAAAAAAGATTTTTTTTGGTACTGCATAACAAGATAAAGAGCTATCAAAATATTTGTTTGTGTAATATTATATGTGTATGTATTTACGTATCTCAATGTTCATTTCGGTATATTGTAATTCAAATGTGTAAACAAGCAGAAGGGAGAATTCGTATGCTCATGAATTAATTAATTCAACCAAATAATACGAATTATTAAGTTGCCCTTGAAGTATGTATTCACTAAACGCTGTCGGTACACTGCTTCAATACCTACTATTATTATTTTCCTACCATTTGTTTCTACCGAAGTGTTTAAATGGCAGAATAGTAGTTGTGAAAACACGTTTTCGCTTTAATAGTTAATGAATTATTTACTGTACCGGCTTTGCGTATAACAATAAATATGAGAAAATATATAATTTATTTGTTGGTGAGATAAAAGTATTCAGTGATTTTTTGGCCGCGGCCTGTCGATTCATGCTTATGTTTTCTTAATTATTGTACATAATATATAGTTTATTACTTTTATGTAAGAACAAAGGTTCCATCTCAGTTACTGCCCTAAAAAATGCAGTTAAATTTATATATTCTGATATAAATGAATAATAAAAACCCACATTTTCGTAAAAAAAATATGCATTTTCAGTGAATGTCCAGCCTTAAGGTCTTCTGATCTTCTTAACCTAAGAATTTCTCTCAAAGTCTCAAAAATGTAACGTCTTCTATGCGTACCTACTAATTGAAATTTCTAAATCATAATTACACAAAAAATTATTTAAGTACTTTCATAGAATTACTGTAATTTATTTTTTGTCGGTCAATTTTCTTACTTACATTCCTGTCAATCATCACGCGTCTTGCACCTGTTTTCCTTTTTAAAATAATATCCATTTCTCATATTATTATTTCATTTGAACTACAAAAATGTGCTTTATCATTTGAATTAAACTATTTTTTTATATTCAAAGAGGCACCATGTCATTCGACAACTTTTTAATTAAAACTCATCTAGTAGATAACATAAAAGGTCGTACGAGCTCTATCTGTCGAGAAAATGTGCTATATAAATAATTTGAAATGAGTCAACACAATTTTATTTCACAATCATAATATTGGTCCGTAAAAAATAAGAAATTTTTGCGGATATAAATTTGGCGTAAAGTTTTAATACACGTCATAATTATAGCGGATGCGATTACACGCTTCGACCATATGTTACAAGTCAGTCAGAATTAGGTACCCATATCCGTGTTATTGAACTGTCTTTATAATACTTTGAAAGTGATTCTGAGGAACCCTGAAATTTATCATTCCAAGTACTCCTAGTGATTTATAAAACGTTATTATTTGCGACATAATATTATAAGACTTTGTGGTCGCAAGATGTGGGTATGCGTAATATTTAAATCTAGAACTCTCAAATAAAACTGCAAATACGGAATATTTTCCCATGACTCATGATCGTTATAATTTGGGTGGGAAGCTTTATCCCAGATGTATCAGAAATTTAGATCCCCTTCAGAAATCTCTGAATAATGTAGTTTTAAAAATAAAAGTTAATCAAAAAATATTAAAAAAAAATACTTCTCATATCTTATAATTATATATAAAATTAAATGTATTTTATTTTTGAATAATTTCTACTTGGTGAAATATTTCTAAATTTGCAGGGTAGAATTTTTATTCTGCGGATTAGATTTTTTTGAATTGAGTTTTTATATAGACATTATTCCACAAAAATCCTGATTTTTCTTTAATTTTTCGTATTTTTCAAAGTCAGAAAGGAAGGAAGACCTTTAAGATGTGGTATTGGAGATACGTAATGTGCATACCATGGGTAGGAAAAAATGTATCATACATGAAAGAAATGCCGAGAAAAGTGAAGCGGTGTGTGTAATCAGGAAGTCTGGAATACCCACAGGAAGAACCACGATGAACGATGATAAGTTTTTTACTATGAAAAAATAATGCTGTCTTTGCGGTCCTCTAATAGATTAATGAACCCCTAACCGAAGGTTTCCTATATTTTTTTAAAATAACAGTGCAATGATTTAATTTGAGGACCGGAGGACGATTTATAAATATATATTTGAGCTATATATTTGAGTTTGTATGTATTAAATATATTACCAAGTAGTTTTTGGTACAATTTGTATGCGAGCTATATATTTTTGTGGGCACTATAATGAAAAACAGGGAACACAGGCATTGCTTAGAGGGAACATTATTCTAACCTTTCGAAAACTAAGAGAATTTCTTACCGCTAGAACATAAACATTTGATGACAAAAAATTTATAAACATTGAACCAGATTTTAATGAAATAAAATGCATTTATTTTCTCCCGAATGCCTATGAAAGTGTACATATATACATGCCTACGTATTATAATGAAAACGTCGTATTTTTTTATTATTATTATTTTTTTTTTTTTTATTTGCTTGACTTGATTATTTCAACACGAATTTTATTGTCTGGGACGTTCTGAGCGAGAAGAAAATAAACCTTATAAAAACCGGGGAGTGTATAATAATGTCATTTGCGACCTTCCTCGTCGAGGACGACAACTAAGATAAGATTGCGATAAAAGTTCTTGCAAGAAATGAAACACAATTTGGGATAAATTATGTTCACAGTTCAAATGGCCATCAACCTAATGTATTGTGTACATTAACAGTCAGAACAAGATGTAATAGAGATACTCAACCGTGATGAAGGCAAAGAGGCTTAATCTTGCTGATATAATATATTACGAGAGGGGATGTTCTGTAGCAAAGTATAACGACTAAAATATTTAGATCTTAAACGCACTTATCGTACTACGTATTACAATATTCACAGCATCCGTTGGTACAGGGTTAGTTTTTCTAATCTAGATAGATATATTAAAAATACGAAGCTATTGATACGGAAAAGTAGGTATGACAGTCTTTGGGTGTGTAATGAGGGTTGCATAATTATTTGCGCATACGATAGCTGCAAACTTACACGCTACCCGTGTAGGACGCGTTTAATTTAATTTACCATGTGAATGGATCCTTCACTATAAAATATGTTATTTCTGGATAACTCTGGGGTCGACTGAAATCTGATGCAATCAAGTGCAAGTTACGCCAGAAGAGATGTCCGGATGCAATGGTAACCTCATTATCATTTTAACGTGGATGGCGCACTCAGATGTCATACTGGAAGTCCATGTTGTCATTGCATGTGGGCAGGATGTCGACAACGCAATCTGAAATTGACACTCCCTCGGAGCCACACACAGACTCTAAACTTTGTGTAATAATGTGAATATCTACAAAAATTGTGCCTATTTGTTCCATCATTCAATCTTGTCCACTTAAATCTATAGTTAATATAAACGAGCCTGCTGAAATGTCTAGGAGCGCGCTAGTGGCATTATATTAGGTCCTTACATATGAAATTGATGTTTTGCCGTACTGGCAAATTTGATCTCAAATATCTTCTCTTTGGTTAGGAATTCCAAATCCAAATTTATACAGCTATTTACTCATGTATTTGTGTTTTGAAAATTATAATTCATTTGTTTTTTCCTCAATTGTTTTTTTCTTTGCGTCACTCAGTTTACAAAATGAAAAACTTGAAATATCGCGTTATTTATGAGTACGAGTTCCACCGTGGCACCAGTGCTGCAGAAACGGCTCGAAGGATTAATGATGTGTATGGCGACGGTGCCGCTAAAGAAAACACGGTGCGTTTTTGGTTCCAACGTTTTCGTTCGGAAATTTCGACCTGCAGAACAAGCCCCGTGGACGGCCGGAGACCAAAGTTGATAATGAAGAATTGAAGGCTATTGTGGAAGCGGATCCATCGCAAACCACATCCGAGTTAGCTGCAGGCTGCGGTGTCAGTGATAAAACTGTTTTAATCCACTTGAAGCAAATTAGTAAGGTGAAAAAGCTTGAAAGGTGGGTACCTCACGAATTGAGTGAAGCAAATCAACAAACGCGCATTGACTGCTGCGTTGCATTACTCAACCAGCACAATAATGAAGGGATTTTAAATCTTAAATCTGGCCATATGATTACGGCAGATGTCTATTGTCAGCAACTGCAAACCATGAGGGAAAATATAGTGCAAACAACCGAGGTGGTTAATCGCTCCTAGGCCCACTGCTGCTCATGAGAACGCTAGAGCCAGCCACACTGCACAACAGACGGCTACCAAATTAGAGGCGCTTCCAATTGGAATGCTAAGACATCCACCGATCTTCCGGACCTGGGCCCAACAGATACCATTTTTTCGAAATTTGGATATAACTTCTGTAAAGGAAAAGAATTCAACTCCGATGGGGCAGTCCAAACCGCCTTCAAAGATTTTATTGATTCCCGTCCGAATGGTTTTTTTAGTAAAGGGATCGATGAACTACCTATGAGATGGCAAAAGTGCATAGATAGCAATGGTACATACTTTGATTAAATAAAAATATTATAATAAAAAAAAATCGGCTTTATGTTCCTCCCATACTAAACGCCAATTTCATATGTAAGGACCTAATATATAGTTAACCTCAAATAACCCAACTTTTGACATGTCAATTAGCGGTGAGCTAGGTATCTCTGAGTATAATTCATGTATAATATTTTTTCACTTATTAAATACTAACCCAAATATTAACCCAATATGGGAATAATGATTGTAACTTTTTTAGTTTCAAAATTAAATTCTACCCATTATAGAACCATGAATGGGAATATTAAGCTTAATTAATTTTTACATTGAAGTAAATTTTGTCATCTTTACGTTTCACTATTTTATTTCTTGAATAGCAAGGACAGAAAATTATCAATGATCTTATTATTCAATTTAATCAATTACTTTTATTTTTCAATTTAATCAATTACTTTTATTTCATTGCATTTTCTTATCAATTTATTATAACTCAAATAATCAGGAATACTTGCATTTCGTTTTGAATGAATTTGACACTATCTTTTGTAACCTTGCTATCTTTTCTGTAATAAACAAAATTGTTAACTGAAATTTCTTTTACATAAGCAACCTTTTTCACCTACAGAGAATTACAAAATCTAAACTAGGAAGCCATGATACAGCGAATAAGGTAGTAAAGAATCCGCCTGGGGTTCATGTGATTCTGCTGAGTGAAGTGAAGTTTTTTCAGAGAAATACGTTGCAAATGGTCTTTGGGTGTTTATAGGGCTTGCGATTTATCAGTCGGCTGGTTTGAGTGATCACAATACACAAGTTAACATTCACCAATAAAATTCTCCTTATGATTGGACCCGTCCATGATTGAAATTGGTGAACTTGCGTTGGGTAAAGTGATCAGTTAAACCAGCCATATGATGGATTGATAGCCCTATTACAGGAGCGTGCTGTGGGAACAAGAAGCATGACTTTTTCCTAAGCCTATATTTTGTAAAGAAACTGAAAATTGTTGAATTTATTACTTCCTTTCTTTTAAATCGTGGCGTCTGCTTGCTTGCCGGCTTGCCGTCGAAAAAACTTTGGATCGATTTTAACCCTTTTCCCGTGATCCAATCGAGCTGAAACTTTGCAAATAGACTCGTGGCAACGATCAAGAAGATCTATAAAATTTTCGTTACAAAAATTAATAATTATAGTGTAATTTCGGATTTTTAAAAATTTTAATGGTTTTTTCAAATTGGAGTCATTACCAAAGTTTGAATTCTAAATTTGAATTACTCCGTCGGTATACATAGTAGGTACTTCACTACGAATTTCGAAAATCTAAATTGACTGACAAATGTTTTTAGAATTTAATCTTCAAGGCATGAAGTGTCTTATCAAAGCTCAAAACATCTGACATTTTAGAAATATGTTAAATTACTGTAAGTTTAGTGTTATATAATATGTTTTAATTCGTCTTTAATTGTTGTTATATTTTACAAAGAAAGGGAGTATAATAATAACTTGGTTTTTATGGGTTAGTTTTTCTATTATTTTTTTACAGGTCAGAAACGCGGTCTCATTCCAATTCACAGACGACTTGAGCGACTATCACTCTGAACCTGTCGTATAACACTCGTTGCACCTGATACCGGAAGCGCGGACGACATCCAAGATGTCCGCGGTGCTTAATAGCACACTCACGCGTGACGCGTCACGAGTGGTCACTACATTTCTTCGACTGGTTTTGATTTACATATTGGGCGATT